>CM065590.1:342042855-342063851 GCA_033119425.1 Bufotes viridis
CTGTACGTAAAGACTGGTGCAACGCCAAAAGCATATTTTTAATGGAGTCCTCACATAGGGGCTTGTCTGAGGTCTTATACGCCATTATGGGGATTGTTGTGGAGGGCTCCCATATCTGTGCCCCGGTCCCCTTACTGACCTCAGAAGAGTATGTTGGGTCCAGGCGCGGCTTCTGTTTCTGGGGGCTGGAAGGAGGTGAAGGTCCAGCAAAGTTGGTAGCGGCGCCATTTTGTGGAGCCATAGCCTCCGGAGTTCCTAGGTCGCTTGGGGTCGGTGGAAGCGTGGGGAATTCCGTTTCATTCAGGGAGAAGGTGACTGGCTCAAACGGAGGCGACGACGATCGAGAGGCAGTTTTCGGCGAGGCGCTTCCATGGGGAGAAGAGGTAGGTGCTCCGGTATGGGAGCCGGCTCCATCTTTAGCCGGGCCCTATTCAAAGAAGCCATCCAAGTTACCGCTTTGCAGCCTAGGGAGCTGCCGTTTAGCCTTCCCCATCTTGTCCTGGAGAGTGTCCAGCTTGATTACAAGTAGGGATGTAGAGATGGCAGTGATCGTAGCTCTGAGGAGCTTTCCTATAGTCGCTGAGGTGCAGGAGCAGTGAAATCAAGCGGCCATTCCTCTCAGCGGCCAAGCCACGCCCCCCAGCATATGTATTTTAACACTTTGTGTAATATACCCGTTAACGGACAGAAATGCACTTGGAGATGCATGGTAGCATGTGAAGTTATTGAGGATGACCCTCTCAGCACTTGTATATACACTTTGAGTGTAATATACCCTTTTACGGACAGAAATGCACTATGAGATGCACAATAGTGCGTGCAGATTTACAGGATTATGCTTTCAGCAATTGTAATGTAACACTTTTTGTAATATACTCTTTTACGGAAAGAAATATACTTGGAGATGCACGCTGAGTGTAATTTACCCTTTTACGGACAGATTAACATTTGGCCTGCAACAGCTGGAACACCTGATTCAGGGTATTGCTATATTGGCAAGTGAATTTCACCCCAGAACAAAATCTATCCTTTGACGGATACTATTAAACTTGTCTAGTCACAGCTGGAACACCAGATTTACTGTATTTCTATTTTTGCAACTGTATTTCACCCCAGAAAATAATATATCCTTTGACTGACCCTTAGGGAAATTGTCCAGTCACAGCTGGAACACCAGATTCTGGGTATTGCTATTTTGGCAATTAAATTTCACCCCAGAAAAAAATATACCATTTTACGTACAGATTTAAACTAGGCCTGCAACAGCTGGATCACCTGATTTACTGTATTTCTATTTTTGCAACTTTATTTCACCCCAGAAAATAATAAATCCTTTGACAGACACTATTTAACTTGGCCAACCACTGCTGGGACACCAGATTTACGGTATTGCTATTTTGGCAATTGAATTTCACCCCAGAACACAATATATCATTTGCCAGACACTATTAAACCTTTCCAGCCACAGCTGGAACACCAGATTTACTGTATTTCTATTTTTGCAACTGTATTTCACCCCAGAAAATAATATATCCTTTGACGGACACTAGGGAAATTGTCCAGTCACCGCTGGAACACCAGATTCTGGGTATTGCTATTTTGGCGATTAAATTTCACCTCAGAAAAAAAATATACTCTTTAACGGACAGATTTAAACTAGGCTTGCAACAGCTGGAACACCAGATTCAGGGGATTGCTATTTTGGCAATTGAATTTCACCACAGAAAAAAATCTATCCTTTGCCAGACAGCAGACAGTATTACACTTAGCTAACCACAGCTGGAACACCAGATTTAGGGGATTGCTATTTTGAAAATTGAATTTATCCCCTTTAATAAAATATAGACATTTCTAGTTCAAGTTTCTAGGGGTGACAATAGGCACAGCCAAGCCCCTGATGTAGGATATAGCAAAAAAAATATTTGTATTGATGGACTTGGTGGCAGCTTCTGCTGGTGCACCACAAGACACAAAATGGCCGCCGATCACCCCAGAAAAAAGTGACAGAAAAACGCTCCGTGCAGCCTAAAAACCAGTGAGCAATTAACTAGCAGAAGTTGAATGATTCACAACTGTAGATCGATCACTTCATTAGGTGTTTTTGCTGACTTTTCCCTGCCTAATTTCGCCCTCACAGAAGCTGCGTCCTTTCCCTACACTAATCAGAGCAGTGTGACGTGCGGCACTACGTGACTCCATCTTAAATAGAGGCTGGGTCACATGCTGCACTTGGCCAATCACAGCCATGCCATTAGTAGGCATGGCTGTGATGGCTTCTTAGGGCAAGAAGTAAAACGCTAGCTGATTGGCTGCTGTGCAGCCCTTCAGAAAGCGGGAAAAAATCGCCGAACAATGGACCCGAACCCGAACTTTTTTTAAAATGTCCGGTCCGTGTCCCGAACATCCCAAAATTCAGCACGAGCCCGAACTATTTGCTCATCCCTATCCATGACAAACTAAAACCTAAAAGGGAAGTTTTTTTATGTTAACCCTTTAGGGACTGGGCTCATTTTCACCTTATGACCAGGCCATATTTTTTAAATCTCACCATTGCCACTTTATGTGTGAATAACTTTAAAATGATTTTACTTTTCCAGGATATTCTGAGATTTTTTTTTTCGTCTCATATTGTACTTCATTTAAGAGAGAAATAGGGGCACACTCTAAATAACTGGTGTCCGCAGTAATTTATTTTACATACAATAAAACAATCAATCAATAGAAAAACAATCAAAAATTCATTTGGTCATCTGCACCTAAATGCAGCTTCCCAGATATGTGATTAAATATAACCTCTAAACAACAGCAGTCAGTAGGGTTACTGATATAGTTCCATAATAGTCCAGGAGGTAAATCGCCTTATGCGTCTTAATAAACCCCAAATTTGGGGAGAGTATATCTCAGATATTTCAAAAGTTCAATATCCAAACTTTGTAGCCATTCATTAGTCTTAAAGAAACTCATATGCCAATGCCAGTGACCTTCCAGCATAGTCCTGCTGGTAAGAGCGGCGTCCCACTCCCAGCGTACACTTAGAGCAGCGTCCTGCTCTGAGACAAGAGATGGCGATCGCTACTAATAAACTCTAGCCAGGGATTGTCAGAACAGTCTTACCTAGTCTTATAATTATCATTATTTTTTAATACTATATAATTTAATATTTATTATTTAATATTATATAGTTTTTTAACATCATTATTTTTTAATATTCTATAGTATTTTTAGAAAAAAAACACATGTAAACTGCATTAAAAGTGCAATCAGTTCCCAATGAGTTTTTTTCATATTTGGGTACAACCCTATGCACGAAATAATTGTATGTAAGGATTTATTAATATAAAAAATTGCTTTACCCTTTTATTAACAAGGAATATTTGGAATTTGGTGTCTATTCAGATATATCAATTTTTTTTGTCTACTTTGCATCCTATTATCTATAATCTCTTTTTTTACTATTGTTTATGATATTTATTTCTAATTTTACATATTCAGTAAAAATATACCATTAGAAGATATGCCTTCGATATTTGCCACTTCATTGATTTATTCACAATGGACTGAGATCCATTCCAGGACTTCCAGTGAACCGTGACCCCTATAAAGGAGGGGTGATTTATGGGGAGCCTTAACCACTGAAGAAGGGGTTATAAAGCCAATACCCCGAAACACGTCTGGTGAACTCCCCCATCGTTGAAAGCCAGGGATTATTACCAGACATAATCTGCACCAGAGATGGAAATTTGCTGGGAAAACACCTGGGTACCCGCACGATCGGCACAAGTATACGGAGGCACTACACTCCAAGAAGATACACGTGCACCGCCGGGCGTGCTCTGGTGAGGCAGCCCTTGAGACTGGGTAATCTATCATTCCATAGGAAGGAGACCGTGTAGAGGGCTTACCCATCATATCTGGTAAGACTGTTCTGACAATCCCTGGCTAGAGTTTATTAGTAGCGATCGCCATCTCTTGTCTCAGAGCGAGACGCCGCTCTAACTGTACGCTAGGAGCGGGATGCCGCTCTTACCAGCAGCACTATCCTGGAAGGTCACTGGCTTTGGCATATGAGTTTCTTTAAGACTAATGAATGGCTACAAAGTTTGGATATTGAACTTTTGAAATATCTGAGATATACTCTCCCCAAATTTGGGGTTTATTAAGACGGATAAGGCGATTTAACTCCTAGACTATTATGGAACTATATCAGTAACCCTACTGACTGCTGTTGTTTAGAGGTTATATTTAATCACATATCTGGGAAGCTGTTTTTAGGTGCAGATGACAAAATGAATTATTGATTGTTTGTCTATTGATTGATTGTTTTATTGTATGTATAATAAATTAAATAGCTAGTGTCCGCAGTAGAGTGTGCCCCCATTTCTCTCTTAAATATCCCATTTAATAGGTTGGTGAATCTATTTTGGGCGAGTGCACCTCATTTGGTGGTTCCCTACCTTAGTGCGACATTTATACCAATTATATTGTACTTCATGTCACTGGTAAAATGGAGTAAAAAAAAACATTTTTATTTATAAAAAAAATACCAAATTTACCAAAAATGTTGATAAATTAGCAATTTTCGAAGTTTAAATTTCTCCACTTCTATAATACATCATAGGTGAGCTGTATCCTTTCTTTACATTTGGGACTAATGTCTATAATACATAGTAATACTGCCAAAAAAAGTTATTAATTTACATTCCCCCATATGTCTATTTCATGTTTGGATCATTTTGGGAATGCCATTTTATTTTTTAGGGACTTTACAAGTTCAGAAGTAAATCTTGAAAATTTTCATAAATTTTCAAAAACCCACTTTTTAGGGACCAGTTAAGGTCTGAAGTCACTTTGTGAGCCTTAGACTTCATGCACACGACCGTTGTTTTGGTCAGCGTCCGCATATTTTGCGCCTCGGTGTGGACCCATTCACTTCAATGGGTCCGCAAAAGATGCGCACAGCATCCGTTGTTCCATTGCCCCGCACAAAAAATAGAGCATGTCCTATTCTTGTCTGTTTTGCGGACAAGAATAGGCATTTCTACAATGGGCCAAGTTCTGAACGAAACGCGGAGCAGCTTCGTTGTTTTGTGGATTCACGGTTTGCATTTTAATCCACTTTTTCCAGTAACTAAGTAAGGGTTAACAGCCATACAAAACCCACAATGTATTGCCCTGATTCTGTAGTTTGCAGAAACACCCCATATGTGGTGGTAAACTACTGTATGGCCACGCGGCAGGGTGAAGAGGGAAAGGAGCACTGTGTGGTTTTTGGAAGGCAGATTTTGCTGGACTGGTTTATCTACACCATGTCCCATTTGAAGCCCCCCTGGGATAGAAATTCCATAAAAGTGACGTTATTTTGGAAACTACAGGATAAGGAGGCAGTTTTTTTGGGACTATTTTTAGGGTACATATGATTTTTGGTTGCTCTATATTACACTTTTTTTGAAGCAAGATAACAAAAAAATTTAAATTCTGAAATTTCATCTCCATTTGCTAATAACTTTTGTGATACAGCTAAAGGGTTAACAAAGTTTGTAAAATCAGTTTTGAATACCTTCAGGGGTGTAGTTTCTTAGATGGAGTCACTTTTTTGAAGTTTCTACTGTAGGCGTGCATGAGGGGGACTTCAAATGGGACATGGTGTCAAAAATCCAGTCCAGCAAAATCTGCCTTCCAAAAACCATATGGCATTCTGTTCCTTCAGCGCCCTGCCATTTGGCCATACAGCAGTTTACGGCCACATATGGGTTGTTTCTGCAAACTACAGAATCAGGGCAATAAATATTGAGTTTTGTTACTGGAAAAATTGGATTAAAATGGAAAATTAGCCATATTTGTCTGTTTTTGGGACAGTTTTTATTTTTTGTTATTTACATTGTTGATCTGACAGGTTAGATAGTATGCTATTTCTGTAAAGCAGGATGTTAAGAACGCGATAATACCAAATATGACTACTTTTGGGGGTTTTTTGTATCAGTTTAACATAATAAAGCATTTTTGAAAAAAATAATTTTTTATTGTCTCCACATTCTGAAAGCCATATTTGTTTTTAATTAGAGATGAGCGAACACCTGGATGTTCGGGTTCGAGAGGTTCGGCCGAACTTCCGGAAAATGTCCGGGTTCGTGATCCGAACTCAACCCGAACTTCATCCCGAACCCGAACCCCATAGAAGTCAATGGGGACCCGAACTTTTGGGCACTAAAAAGCCTGTAAAAGACTCCCGGAAAGGGCTAGAGGGCTGCAAAAGGCAGCAAAATGTAGGTAAATCCCCTGCAAACAAATGTAGATAGGGAAATGAATTAAAATAAAATAAAATAAATAAAAATTAACCAATATCAATTGGAGAGAGGTCCCACAGCAAGGAATCATGCGTCATATCATCGACCACTGGAGAAGGCCACTCTCATTTATTTGGGACCAGCACCCAGACAGAGGATACAGGTCCCACAGCAAGGAATCATGCTTCATATCAACCACCACCGGAGAAGGCCACTCTCATGTATTTTGGACCAGCACCCAGACAGAGGATACAGGTCCCACAGCAAGGAATCATGCGTCATATCAACCACCACCGGAGAAGGCCACTCATGTATTTTGGACCAGCACCCAGACAGAGGAGAGAGGTCCCACATCAAGGAATCATGCGTCATATCAACCCCCCACCGGAGAAGGCCACTCTCATTTATTTTGGACCAGCACCCAGACAGAGGAGAAAGGTCCCACATCAAGGAATTATGCGTCATATCAACCACCACCGGAGAAGGCCACTCTCATTTATTTTGGACCAGCACCCAGACAGAGGATACAGGTCCCACAGCAAGGAATCATGCGTCATATCAACCACCACCGGAGAAGGCCACTCTCATGTATTTTGGACCAGCACCCAGACAGAGGAGAGAGGTCCCACATCAAGGAATAAGGCGTCATATCAACCCCCACCGGAGAAGGCCACTCTCATTTATTTTGGACCAGCACCCAGACAGAGGAGATAGGTCCCACAGCAAGGAATCATGCCTCATATCAACCACCAACGGAGAAGGCCACTCTCATTTATTTCGGCCCAGCACCCAGACAGAGGATACAGGTCCCACAGCAAGGAATCATGCGTCATATCAACCCCCACCGGAGAAGGCCACTCTCATGTATTTTGTACCAGCACCCAGACAGAGGAGAGAGGTCCCACATCAAGGAATTATGCGTCATATCAACCACCACCGGAGAAGGCCACTCTCATTTATTTTGGACCAGCACCCAGACAGAGGATGCAGGTCCCACAGCAAGGAATCCTGCGTCATATCAACCACCACCGGAGAAGGCCACTCTCATGTATTTTGGACCAGCACCCAGACAGAGGATAAAGGTCCCACATCAGGAATCATGCGTTATATCAACCACCACCAGAGAAGGCCACTCTCATTTATTTTGGACCAGCACCCAGACAGAGGATACAGGTCCCACAGCACGGAATCATCGTCCATATCAGCCACCACCGGAGAAGGCCACTCTCATGTATTTTGGACCAGCACCCAGACAGAGGAGAGGTCCCACATCAAGGAATAAGGCGTCATATCAACCCCCACCGGAGAAGGCCACTCTCATTTATTTTGGATCAGCACCAGACAGAGGAATGGGTCCCAGCAGAATCATGCCTCATATCAGCCACCAGCGGAGTGAAGCCCTCTCATTTATTTGGACCTGCTTTAGACAGAGATACAGGTCCCACAGCAAGAATCATGCGTCATATCAACCTACCGGAGAAGCCACTCTCATGTATTTTGTACCAGCACCCAGACGAGGAGAAGGTCCACATCAGGAATCATGCGTTATATCAACCACCACCAGAGAAGGCCACTCTCATTTATTTTGGACCAGCACCCAGACAGAGGATACAGGTCCCACAGCACGGAATCATGCGTCATATCAACCACCACCGGAGAAGGCCACTCTCATGTATTTTGGACCAGCACCCAGACAGAGGAGAGAGGTCCCACATCAAGGAATAAGGCGTCATATCAACCCCCACCGGAGAAGGCCACTCTCATTTATTTTGGACCAGCACCCAGACAGAGGAGATAGGTCCCACAGCAAGGAATCATGCCTCATATCAACCACCAACGGAGTAGGCCACTCTCATTTATTTCGGCCCAGCACCCAGACAGAGGATACAGGTCCCACAGCAAGGAATCATGCGTCATATCAACCCCCACCGGAGAAGGCCACTCTCATGTATTTTGTACCAGCACCCAGACAGAGGAGAGAGGTCCCACATCAAGGAATCATGCGTCATATCAACCACCACCGGAGAAGGCCACTCTCATTTATTTTGGACCAGCACCCAGACAGAGGATACAGGTCCCACAGCAAGGAATCATGCGTCATATCAACCACCATCGGAGAAGGCCACTCTCATGTATTTTGGACCAGCACCCAGACAGAGGAGAAAGGTCCCACATCAAGGAATCATGCGTCATATCAACCACCACCGGAGAAGGCCACTCTCATTTATTTTGGACCAGCACCCAGACAGAGGATACAGGTCCCACAGCAAGGAATCATGCTTCATATCAACCACCACCGGAGAAGGCCACTCTCATGTATTTTGTACCAGCACCCAGACAGAGGATACAGGTCCCACAGCAAGGAATAAGGCATCATATCAACCACCACCGGAGAAGGCCACTCTCATGTATTTTGGACCAGCACCCAGACAGAGGATACAGGTCCCACAGCAAGGAATAAGTCGTCATATCAACCACCACCGGAGAAGGCCACTCTCATTTATTTTGGACCAGCACCCAGACAGAGGAGAGAGGTCCCACATCAAGGAATCATGCGTCATATAAACCCCCACCGGAGAAGGCCACTCTCATTTATTTTGGACCAGCACCCAGACAGAGGATACAGGTCCCACAGCAAGGAATCATGCGTCATATCATCCACCACTGGAGAAGGCCACTCTCATTTATTTGGGACCAGCACCTAGACAGAGGATACAGGTCCCACAGCAAGGAATCATGCGTCATATCAACCACCAACGGAGAAGGCCACTCTCATTTATTTCAGACCAGCACCCAGACAGAGGAGAGAGGTCCCACATCAAGGAATCATGCGTCATATCAACCCCCACCGGAGAAGGCCACTCTCATTTATTTTGGACCAGCACCTAGACAGAGGATACAGGTCCCACAGCAAGGAATCATGCTTCATATCAACCACCACCGGAGAAGGCCACTCTCATGTATTTTGGACCAGCACCCAGACAGAGGAGAGAAGTTTTCACAGCAGAGAATCATGTATTTAGATCACCCACCACAGGAGTAGGCCACCATTTAATGGGACCCCGGCAACCATGTCAGATGGCACAAACATCAGCTTTACATCACCCAGCACAAGAGAAGGCCACTTTGAGAAACTTTGACCCCTGCACCCAGACGGAGGAGAGAGGTTTTCACAGCAGAGAATCATGCATTTAGATCACCCACCACAGGAGTAGGCCACCATTTAATGGGACCCCGTCTACCATGTCAGATGGCACAAACATCAGCTTCACATCACCCAGCACAAGAGAAGGCCACTTTGAGAGTCTTTGACCCCTGCACCCAGACAGAGGAGAGAGGTTTTCACAGCAGAGAATCATGCATTTAGATCACCCACCACAGGAGTAGGCCACCATTTAATGGGACCCCGGCAACCATGTCAGATGGCACAAACATCAGCTTCACATCACCCAGCACAAGAGAAGGCCACTTTGAGAGACTTTGACCCCTGCAACCAGACAGAGGAGAGAGGTTTTCACAGCAGAGAATCATGCATTTAGATCACCCACCACAGGAGTAGGCCACCATTTAATGGGACCCTGGCAACCATGTCAGATGGCACAAACATCAGCTTCACATCACCCAGCACAAGAGAAGGCCACTTTGAGAGACTTTGACCCCTGCACCCAGGCGGAGGAGAGAGGTTTTACAGCAGAGAATCAGGCATTTAGATCACCCACCACAGGAGTAGGCCACCATTTAATGGGACCCGGCAACCATGTCAGATGGCACAAACATCAGCTTCACATCACCCAGCACAAGAGAAGGCCACTTTGAGAGACTTTGACCCCTGCACCCAGACGGAGGAGAGAGGTCCCACAGCAGAGAATCAGGCATTTATATCAGCCAGCACAGGAGAAGGCCGCTTTCAGTGACTTAGGCCTTAGCACCGACACAGAGGAGACAGGTCAGATAGCACAAGCATCAGATTTACATCAACCACCACAGGAGAATGGCACTTTTAGAGACTTTGACCCCTGCACCCAGAAAGAGGAGAGAGGTCCCACAGCAGAGATTCAGGCATTTATATCAGCCAGCACAGGAGAAGGCCGCTTTCAGTGACTTAGGCCTTAGCACCGACAAAGAGGAGACAGGTCAGATAGCACAAGCATCAGATTTACATCAAACACCACAGGAGAATGGCACTTTTAGAGACTTTGACCCCTGCACCCAGAAAGAGGAGAGAGGTCCCACAGCAAAGATTCAGGCATTTATATCAGCCAGCACAGGAGAAGGCCGCTTTCAGTGACTTAGGACTTAGCACCGACACAGAGGAGACAGGTCAGATATCACAAGCATCAGTTTCACATCAACCACCACAGGAGAAGGGCACTTTTAGTGACTTTGACCCCTGCACCCAGAAAGAGGAGAGAGGTCCCACAGCAGAGATTCAGGCATCATGTCAACCACCACAGGAGTAGGCCACTTTTTGTTTCTTTGACCCCTGCACCCAGAAAGAGGAGAGAGGTCCCACAGCAAAGATTCAGGCATTTATATCAGCCAGCACAGGAGAAGGCCGCTTTCAGTGACTTAGGCCTTAGCACCGACACAGAGGAGACAGGTCAGATATCACAAGCATCAGTTTCACATCAACCACCACAGGAGAAGGGCACTTTTAGTGACTTTGACCCCTGCACCCAGAAAGAGGAGAGAGGTCCCACAGCAGAGATTCAGGCATCATGTCAACCACCACAGGAGTAGGCCACTTTTTGTTTCTTTGACCCCTGCACCCAGAAAGAGGAGAGAGGTCCCACAGCAGAGATTCAGGCATTTATATCAGCCAGCACAGGAGAAGGCCGCTTTCAGTGACTTAGGCCTTAGCACCGACACAGAGGAGACAGGTCAGATAGCACAAGCATCAGTTTCACATCAACCACCACAGGAGAAGGGCACTTTTAGAGACTTTGACCCCTGCACCCAGAAAGAGGAGAGAGATCCCACAGCAGAGAATCAGGCATCATGTCAACCACCACAGGAGTAGGCCACTTTTTGTTTCTTTGACCCCTGCACCCAGAAAGAGGAGAGAGGTCCCACAGCAGAGATTCAGGCATTTATATCAGTTAGCACAGGAGAAGGCCGCTTTCAGTGACTTAGGCCTTAGCACCGACACAGAGGAGACAGGTCAGATAGCACAAGCATCAGTTTCACATCAACCACCACAGGAGAAGAAGGGCACTTTTAGAGACTTTGACCCCTGCACCCAGAAAGAGGAGAGAGGTCCCACAGCAGAGATTCAGGCATTTATATCAGCCACCACAGGAGAAGGCCGCTTTCAGTGACTTTGGCCCCCTGCACCCACACAAAGGACATGTCAGACAGCACAAGTATAACATTCATATCACCCAGCACAGGAGAAGGACACTTTCATGTACTTTGGCCCCGGCACCCAGACAGAGGGAAGGTTCATTCAACTCTGGGTTGCACCCCAAGATCCTACTTAATTTCAAAAATAGATTTTTCAATGAAGAAGTGGCCAGGAGTACAAGACAACATGGTTTAAGGCAGTTATTAAGGACTACTCTGCACAAGGGAGGGTCAGGTCTTGTGGGATCCATGCCTGGTTCATTTTTATAAACGTCAGCTTGTCCACGTTGGCTGCGGACAGGCGGCTGCATTTGTCAGTAATGACGCCCCTTGCCGTGCTGAATACACGTTCAGATAAAACGCTGGCCGCCGGGCAGGCCAGCACCTCCTAGGCATAACATGCTAATTCTGGCCACGTGGACAATTTGGAAACCCAGAAGTTGAATGGGGCCGAACCATCCGTCAGTACGTGGAGTTGTGTGCAGATGTATTGTTCAACCATGTTAGTGAAATGTTGCCTCCTGCTAACACGTTCCGTATCAGGTGGTGGGGCAGTTAGCTGTGGCGTGGAGACAAAACTTTTCCACATTTCTGCCATGCTAACCCTGCCCTCAGAGGAGCTGGCCGTGACACTGCTGCGTGGGCGACCTCTAGCTCCTCCTCTGCCTTGGCCTTGGCCTTCCACCTGTTCCCTGTGACAGTTGGGAATGCTCTCAGGAGCGCGTCTACCAGTGTGCGCTTGTACTCGCGCATCTTCCTATCACGCTCCAGTGCAGGAAGTAAAGTGGGCACATTGTCTTTGTACCGTGGATCCAGCAGGGTGGCCACCCAGTAGTCAGCACACGTAAAAATGTGGGCAACTCTGCTGTCGTTGCGCAGGCACTGCAGCATGTAATCGCTCATGTGTGCCAGGCTCTCCAGAGGTAAGGACAAGCTGTCCTCTGTGGGAGGCGTATCGTCATCATCCTCTGTATCCCCCCAGCCACGCACCAGGGATGTGCCTGCGCTGTGCTGGGTGCCACCCCGCTGTGAACCTGCTTCATCCTCATCCTCCTCCACCTCCTCCTCATCCTCCTCATCCTCCAGTAGTGGTCTCTGGCTGGCCACATTTGTTCCTGCCCTCTGCTGTTGCAAAAAACCTCCCTCTGAGCCACTTCTAACAGACTGGCCTGAAAGTGCTAAAAACGACCCTTCATCCTCCTCCTCCTCCTCCTGGCCCTGGCCCACCTCCTTTTCCATCATCGCCCTAAGCGTTTTCTCTAGGAGACATAGAATTGGTATCGTCACGATGATAACTGTGGCATCGCCACTGGCCATGTTGGTGGCATACTCTAAACAGCGCAACAGGGCACACAGGTCTCGCATGGAGGCCCAATCATTGGTGGTGAAGTGGTGCTGTTCCGCAGTGCGACTGACCCGTGCGTGCTGCAGCTAAAACTCCACTATGGCCTGCTGCTGCTCGCACAGTCTCTCCAGCATGTGCAAGGTGGAGTTCCACCGGGTGGGCACGTCACATATTAGGCGGTGAGCGGGAAGGCCGAAGTTCCGCTGTAGCGCTGACAGGCGAGCAGCGGCAGGATGTGAACGCCGGAAGCGCGCACAGACGGCCCGCACTTTATGCAGCAGCTCTGACATGTCTGGGTAGTTGTGAATGAACTTTTGCACCACCAAATTCAGCACATGCGCCAGGCAAGGGATGTGCGTCAAACCGGCTAGTCCCAGAGCTGCCACGAGATTTCGCCCATTATCGCAACCACCAGGCCGGGCTTGAGGCCCACCGGCAGCAACCACTGGTCGGTCTGTTGTTCAATACCCCGTCACAACTCCTGCGCGGTGTGGGGCCTGTCCCCCAAACATATGAGTTTCAGAATGGCCTGCTGACTTTTTCCCCGAGCTGTGCTGAAGTTGGTGGTGAAGGTGTGTGGCTGACTGGATGAGCTAGTGGAAGCAGAGGAGGAGGAGGAGGAAGCCGAGTAGGAGGAGGAGGCTACAGGAGGCAAAGAATGATGCCCTGTGATCCTTTGCGGCGGAAGGACGTACGCCAAGGAACTCTCCGCCTGGGGCCCAGCCGCCACTACATTTACCCAGTGTGCAGTTAGGGAGATATAGCGTCCCTGGCCGTGCTTACTGGTCCACGTATCTGTGGTTAGGTGGACCTTGCCACAAATGGCGTTGCGCAGTGCACACTTGATTTTATCGGACACTTGCATGTGCAGGGAAGGCACGGCTGTGTTGGAGAAGTAGTGGCGGCTGGGAACCACATACTGGGGGACAGCCATGGCCATCAGCTGTTTGAAGCTGTCTGTGTCCACCAGCCGGAATGACAGCATTTCAAAGGCCAGTAGTTTAGAAATGCTGGCATTCAGGCCAAGGACTCGAGGGTGACTAGGTGGGAATTTGCGCTTCCTCTCAAAGGTTTGAGAGATGGAGAGCTGAACGCTGTCGTGTGAAATAGTGGAGACGCTAGGTGACGGTGGCGGTGGTGGTGGTGGTGTCGGTGGCACATCCTCTGTTTGCTGCTCGGCAGGTGGCAACATTCCTCTCGAGGCGGAAGCCGAGGCAGCAGCGCTAGAGGGAGCAGGGGGAGCTTGAGCGGGTTCCTTGTTTTTAAGGTGTGTACTCCACTGCAGTTCATGCTTTGCATGTAGATGCCTGATCATGCAGGTGGTGCTCAGGTTAAGAACGTTAATTCCTCGCCTCAGGGTCTGATGGCACAGCGTACAAACCACTCTGGTCTTGTCGTCAGCACATTGTTTGAAGAAGTGCCATGCCAGGAAACTCCTTGAAGATGCCTTTGGGGTGCTGGGTCCCTGTTGGCGCTGGCCAATAGCAGGCGAACTCTCTGGACGGTGGCTGTTCTGCTTTTGCCCCCTGCTCCCTCTTTGGCTTTGCTGTTGTCTCTGTCTCACCACTGCCTCTTCCTCTGAACTATTTAAGTCAGCGGCACGACCTTCAGTCCATGTGGGGTCTAAGACCTCATCGTTCTCTGCATCGTCTTCCACCCAGTCTTCCTCCCTGACCTCCTCCTGTTCAGTCTGCACACTGCAATAAGACGCGGCAGTGGGCACCTGTGTTTCGTCATCATCAGACACTCGGTCACTCTGCTGTGGTGGTATTCCCATGTCCTCATCATCTGGATACATAAGTGGTTGTGCGTCAGTGCATGGAATGTCTTCCACCGCTGGGGAAGGGATAGGTGGACGCCCCTGGAAAACCGTGGGAGCAGAGTCTTTAAACAGAAGAAGAGACTGCTGCATAACTTGAGGCTCAGCCAGTTTCCCTGATATGCATGGGGGTGATGTGACAGACTGATGGGCTTGGTTTTCAGGTGCCACCTGTGCGCTTCCGCAGAAGACTGGGCGGAAGACAATGTGGTGAACGTGCTGGAAGCACTGTCGGCCACCCAATCGACTAATGCCTGTACCTGCTCAGGCCTTACCATCCTCATAACGGCATTGGGCCCCACCAAATATCGCTGTAAATTCTGCCGGCTACTTGAGGGAGTTTTTTCACTACTTTGTGCGCCTGAGGACGAACGGCCACGTCCTCTGCCAGCAACAGAGGCTCCACGGACACCACCACGACCGCGTCCTCGTCCCTTAATAGAATGTTTCCTCATTGTTGCGATTCAACTCGCACCACAATAAAATATATTATTTTTTAGCCCCAAAATTCCCACACTGGAAGATATAATTCCTTTTTCCGCTATTAATTACAAGAACACTGCTGCTAATTGGACACCAGATTTTTTATAATGCTAGTTTTGGTACATAGATTCCACACGGGGAGATATAATTCCTTTTTAGAGGAGTGAAAACGTGAGGCCTAGTTTTTCTGGTCTAACAAACACCAGATTGATTAAATTGGCCTTTTTTCAGCAAAATTACAACACTGGACAATAATGCCTTTTGGCGGTATTAATTACAAGAACACTGCTGCTAATTGGACACCAGATTTTTATAATGCTAGTTTTGGTACATAGATTCCACACGGGAGATATAATTCCTTTTACAGGAGTAAAAACGTGAGGCCTAGTTTTTCTGGTCTAACAAACACCAGATTGATTAAATTGGCCTTTTTTTCACCAAAATTACAACACTGGACAATAATGCCTTTTGGTGGTATTAATTACAAGAACACTGCTGCTAATTGGACACCAGATTTTTATAATGCTAGTTTTGGTACATAGATTCCACACGGGGAGATATAATTCCTTTTTAGAGGAGTGAAAACGTGAGGCCTAGTTTTTCTGGTCTAACAAACACCAGATTGATTAAATTGGCCTTTTTTTCAGCAAAATTTCAACACTGGACAATAATGCCTTTTGGCGGTATTAATTACAAGAACACTGCTGCTAATTGGACACCAGATTTTTTATAATGCTAGTTTTGGTACATAGATGCCACACGGGGAGATATAATTCCTTTTTAGAGGAGTGAAAACGTGAGGCCTAGTTTTTCTGGTCTAACAAACACCAGATTGATTAAATTGGCCTTTTTTTCACCAAAATAACAACACTGGACAATAATGCCTTTTGGCGTTATTAATTACAAGAACACTGCTGCTAATTGGACACCAGATTTTTTATAATGCTAGTTTTGGTACATAGATTCCACACGGGGAGATATAATTCCTTTTTACAGGAGTAAAAACGTGAGGCCTAGTTTTTCTGGTCTAACAAACACCAGATTGATTAAATTGGCCTTTTTTTCACCAAAATTACAACACTGGACAATAATGCCTTTTGGCGGTATTAATTACAAGAACACTGCTGCTAATTGGACACCAGATTTTTTATAATGCTAGTTTTGGTACATAGATTCCACACGGGCAGATATAATTCCTTTTAGAGGAGTGAAAACGTGAGGCCTAGTTTTTCTGGTCTAACAAACACCAGATTGATTAAATTGGCCTTTTTTTCACCAAAATTACAACACTGGACAATAATGCCTTTTGGCGGTATTAATTACAAGAACACTTCTGCTAATTGGACACCAGATTTTTTATAATGCTAGTTTTGGTACATAGATTCCACACGGGGAGATATAATTCCTTTTTAGAGGATTGAAAACGTGAGGCCTAGTTTTTCTGGTCTAACAAACACCAGATTGATTAAATTGGCCTTTTTTTCACCAAAATTACAACACTGGACAATAATGCCTTTTGGCGGTATTAATTACAAGAACACTGCTGCTAATTGGACACCAGATTTTTTATAATGCTAGTTTTGGTACATAGATTCCCACACGGGCAGATATAATTCCTTTTTAGAGGAGTGAAAACGTAAGACCTAGTTTTTCTGGTCTAACAAACACCAGATTGATTAAATTGGCCTTTTTTTTACCAAAATTACAACACTGGACAATAATGCCTTTTGGCGGTATTAATTACAAGAACACTGCTGCTAATTGGACACCAGATTTTTTATAATGCTAGTTTTGGTACATAGATTCCACACGGGCAGATATAATTCCTTTTTAGAGGAGTGAAAACGTGAGGCCTAGTTTTTCTGGTCCAACAAACACCAGATTGATTAAATTGGCCTTTTTTTCACCAAAATTACAACACTGGACAATAATGCCTTTTGGCGGTATTAATTACAAGAACACTGCTGCTAATTGGACACCAGATTTTTTATAATGCTAGTTTTGGTACATAGATTCCACACGGGGAGATATAATTCCTTTTTACAGGAGTAAAAACGTGAGGCCTAGTTTTTCTGGTCTAACAAACACCAGATTGATTAAATTGGCCTTTTTTCACCAAAATTACAACACTGGACAATAATGCCTTTTGGCGGTATTAATTACAAGAACACTGCTGCTAATTGGACACCAGATTTTTATAATGCTAGTTTTGGTACATAGATTCCACACGGGAGATATAATTCCTTTTAGAGGAGTGAAAACGTGAGGCCTAGTTTTTCTGGTCTAACAAACACCAGATTGATTAAATTGGCCTTTTTTCAGCAAAATTACAACACTGGACAATAATGCCTTTGGCGGTATTAATTACAAGAACACTGCTGCTAATTGGACACCAGATTTTTTATAATGCTAGTTTTGGTACATAGATTCCACACGGGAGATATAATTCCTTTTTGAGGAGTGAAAACGTGAGGCCTAGTTTTTCTGGTCTAACAAACACCAGATTGATTAAATTGGCCTTTTTTTCACCAAAATTACAACACTGGACAATAATGCCTTTTGGCGGTATTAATTACAAGAACACTGCTGCTAATTGGACACCAGATTTTTTATAATGCTAGTTTTGGTACATAGATTCCACACGGGAGATATAATTCCTTTTACAGGAGTAAAAACGTGAGGCCTAGTTTTTCTGGTCTAACAAACACCAGATTGATTAAATTGGCCTTTTTTTCACCAAAATTACAACACTGGACAATAATGCCTTTGGCGGTATTAATTACAAGAACACTGCTGTTAATTGGACACCAGATTTTCTATAATGCTAGTTTTGGTACATAGATTCCCACACGGGCAAATATAATTCCTTTTAGAGGAGTGAAAACGTGAGGCCTAGTTTTTCTGGTCTAACAAACACCAGATTGATTAAATTGGCCTTTTTTCACCAAAATTACAACACTGGACAATAATGCCTTTTGGCGGTATTAATTACAAGAACACTGCTGCTAATTGGACACCAGATTTTTTATAATGCTAGTTTTGGTACATAGATTCCACACGGGAGATATAATTCCTTTTAGAGGAGTGAAAACGTGAGGCCTAGTTTTTCTGGTCTAACAAACACCAGATTGATTAAATTGGCCTTTTTTCACCAAAATTACAACACTGGACAATAATGCCTTTTGGCGGTATTAATTACAAGAACACTGCTGCTAATTGGACACCAGATTTTTATAATGCTAGTTTTGGTACATAGATTCCACACGGGCAGATATAATTCCTTTTAGAGGAGTGAAAACGTGAGGCCTAGTTTTTCTGGTCTAACAAACACCAGATTGATTAAATTGGCCTTTTTTTCAGCAAAATTACAACACTGGACAATAATGCCTTTTGGCGGTATTAATTACAAGAACACTGCTGCTAATTGGACACCAGATTTTTATAATGCTAGTTTTGGTACATAGATTCCACACGGGAGATATAATTCCTTTTACAGGAGTGAAAACGTGAGGCCTAGTTTTTCTGGTCTAACAAACACCAGATTGATTAAATTGGCCTTTTTTCAGCAAAATTACAACACTGGACAATAATGCCTTTTGGCGGTATTAATTACAAGAACACTGCTGCTAATTGGACACCAGATTTTTTATAATGCTAGTTTTGGTACATAGATTCCACACGGGCAGATATAATTCCTTTTAGAGGAGTGAAAACGTGAGGCCTAGTTTTTCTGGTCTAACAAACACCAGATTGATTAAATTGGCCTTTTTTTCACCAAAATTACAACACTGGACAATAATGCCTTTTGGCGGTATTAATTACAAGAACACTGCTGCTAATTGGACACCAGATTTTTTATAATGCTAGTTTTGGTACATAGATTCCACACGGGAGATATAATTCCTTTTTAGAGGAGTGAAAACGTGAGGCCTAGTTTTTCTGGTCTAACAAACACCAGATTGATTAAATTGGCCTTTTTTCACCAAAATTACAACACTGGACAATAATGCCTTTTGGCGGTATTAATTACAAGAACACTGCTGCTAATTGGACACCAGATTTTTATAATGCTAGTTTTGGTACATAGATTCCCACACGGGCAGATATAATTCCTTTTTAGAGGAGTGAAAACGTGAGACCTAGTTTTTCTGGTCTAACAAACACCAGATTGATTAAATTGGCCTTTTTTCACCAAAATTACAACACTGGACAATAATGCCTTTTGGCGGTATTAATTACAAGAACACTGCTGCTAATTGGACACCAGATTTTTATAATGCTAGTTTTGGTACATAGATTCCACACGGGAGATATAATTCCTTTTTAGAGGAGTGAAAACGTGAGGCCTAGTTTTTCTGGTCTAACAAACACCAGATTGATTAAATTGGCCTTTTTTCACCAAAATTACAACACTGGACAATAATGCCTTTGGCGGTATTAATTACAAGAACACTGCTGCTAATTGGACACCAGATTTTTTATAATGCTAGTTTTGGTACATAGATTCCACACGGGAGATATAATTCCTTTTACAGGAGTAAAAACGTGAGGCCTAGTTTTTCTGGTCTAACAAACACCAGATTGATTAAATTGGCCTTTTTTTCAGCAAAATTACAACACTGGACAATAATGCCTTTGGCGGTATTAATTACAAGAACACTGCTGCTAATTGGACACCAGATTTTTATAATGCTAGTTTTGGTACATAGATTCCACACGGGAGATATAATTCCTTTTAGAGGAGTGAAAACGTGAGGCCTAGTTTTTCTGGTCTAACAAACACCAGATTGATTAAATTGGCCTTTTTTCAGCAAAATTACAACACTGGACAATAATGCCTTTTGGCGGTATTAATTACAAGAACACTGCTGCTAATTGGACACCAGATTTTTATAATGCTAGTTTTGGTACATAGATTCCACACGGGAGATATAATTCCTTTTACAGGAGTAAAAACGTGAGGCCTAGTTTCTTCTGGTCTAACAAACACCAGATTGATTAAATTGGCCTTTTTTCACCAAAATTACAACACTGGACAATAATGCCTTTTGGCGGTATTAATTACAAGAACACTGCTGCTAATTGGACACCAGATTTTTATAATGCTAGTTTTGGTACATAGATTCCACACGGGAGATATAATTCCTTTTAGAGGAGTGAAAACGTGAGGCCTAGTTTTTCTGGTCTAACAAACACCAGATTGATTAAATTAGCCTTTTTTCACCAAAATAACAACACTGGACAATAATGCCTTTTGCGGTATTAATTACAAGAACACTGCTGCTAATTGGACACCAGATTTTTTATAATGCTAGTTTTGGTACATAGATGCCACACGGGAGATATAATTCCTTTTAGAGGAGTGAAAACGTGAGGCCTAGTTTTTCTGGTCTAACAAACACCAGATTGATTAAATTGGCCTTTTTTCAGCAAAATTACAACACTGGACAATAATGCCTTTTGGCGGTATTAATTACAAGAACACTGCTGCTAATTGGACACCAGATTTTTATAATGCTAGTTTTGGTACATAGATTCCACACGGGAGATATAATTCCTTTTAGAGGAGTGAAAACGTGAGGCCTAGTTTTTCTGGTCTAACAAACACCAGATTGATTAAATTGGCCTTTTTTTCACCAAAATTACAACACTGGACAATAATGCCTTTGGCGGTATTAATTACAAGAACACTGCTGCTAATTGGACACCAGATTTTTATAAT
>CM065590.1:342064351-342081575 GCA_033119425.1 Bufotes viridis
TTACATCCTTTTCTTCTCACTAATAGAGCTTTCATTTGGTGCTATTTCATTGTTGCTGACATTTTAACTTTTTTTGATATTTTGCCTTTTTTGACGAAATTTTTGCAAAAAATTGACATTTTTCACTTTCTGTTTGAAAATTTGTCAAATAAAACTACATTTCTCTACAATTTTTTCTCTAAATTTATTGTTCTACATGTCTTTGATAAACAAAAAATGCAATAGGTGTATATTTATTGGTTTGGGTAAAAGTTATAGCTTTTACAAACTATGGTGCAAAAAGTGAATTTCCGCACTTTGACTTTCTGAGCACCTGTCCTGTTTCCTGACGTACTACAATGCCCAGACAGTAGAAACACCCCAGAAATGACTCCATTTCGGAAAGTAGACACCCTAAGGTATTCACTGAGGGGCATAGTAAGTTCATGGAAGTTTTTATTTTTGTCACAAGTTAGCGGAAATGTTCTTTTTTTTTTTCAAAAAATTTCATTTTCCGCAAACTTGTGACAAAAAATAAAACTTCCAAGAACACACTATGCCCATCAGAAAATACCTTAGGTGTCTACTTCCGAAAATGGGGTCACTTGTGGGGTATTTTACTGCCCTGGCATTTTAGGGCCCCTAAAGCGTGAGAATCCAAATGCGTAAAAATGCCCTAGAAATCCTAAAAGGTACTCATTGGAATTAGGGCCCTTTGCGCATCTTGGCTGCAAAAAGTGTCACACATGTGGTATCGCCGCACTCAGGAGAAGGAGGGCAATGTGTTTTGGGGTGTATTTTTACATATACCCACATGTTGGGTGAGAGAAATATCACAGTTTTTTTAAAGTTGTCTACAGGTTATCGCAAGTGATAAAAATACACACCAAAAGTCATTGCCCTACTTCTCCTGAGTAAGGCAATACCACATGTGTGACACTTTTTTGCAGCCAAGATGCGCAAAGGGACCCTAAAACCAATGAGTACCTTTAGGATTTCACAGGGCATTTTTACGCATTTGATTCCAAACTCCTTCACGCTTTAGGGGCCCCTAAAATGCCGGGACAGTAAAAATACCCCACATGTGACCCCATTCGGAAAGTAGACACCCTAAGGTATTCTCAGATGGGCATAGTGTGTTCTTGGAAGTTTGTATTTTTGTCACAAGTTAGCGGAAATGGAATTTTTTTTTCTTTTTCTTACAAAGTCTCATATTCCACTAACTTGTGACAATTTTTTTTTTTACATGAACTCACTATACCCTCACAGAATACCTTAGGGTGTCTACTTTCCGGAATGGGGTCACTTGTGGGGTATTTTTACTGCCCTGGCATATTACGGGCCCCTAAAGCGTGAGAATGTCCTGTGAAATCTTAAAGGTACTCATTGAATTTGGGTCCCATTGCACTTCAGGCTGCAAAAGTGGCACACATGAGTAGTGCCGTACTCAGGAGAAGTAGACAAGTGTGCTCAGGGTGTATTTACATATATCCATACTGGGTGTGAAAATATCTCTGTAAATGACAACTTTTTCCATTTTTTTATACAAAGTTGTCAATTTACAGAGATATTTCTCTCACCCAGCATGGATATATGTAAAAATACACCCCAAAACACATTGCCCTACTTCTCCTGAGTACGGCGATACCACATGTGTGCCAATTTTTTGCAGCCAAGATGCACAAAGGGGCCCCAATTCCAATGAGTACCTTTTAGGATGGCATTTTTACGCATTTTTCTTCTCACGCTTTAGGGCCACTAAAATGCCAGGGCAGTAAAAATACCCCAAATGTGACCTCATTTTAGAAAGAAGACACCCCAAGGTATTCTGTGAGGGGCATGGTGAGTTCATACAAGATTTATTTTTTTTTGGCACAAGTTAGAGGAATTTGATTTTTTTTGTTTTTTCTCATAAAGTCTCCCTTTCCGCTAACTTTTGACAAAAAATTCTATCTTTCATAGACTCAATATGCCCCTCAGAGACCTTGGGGTGTCTTCTTTCCAAAATGAGGTCATATGTGATGTGTTTGTACTGCCATGGCATTTGAGGGTCTCTGCAATCATTACATGTATGGCCAGCCTTAGGAGTTTCTGCTATTCTCCTTATATTGAGCATACGGGTAATGAGATTTTTTTTCCGCTCAGCCTCTGGGCTGAAAGAAAATGAACGGCACAGATTTCTCATTCGCATCGATCGATGTGGATGAAAAAATCTCTGCCAAAAAATATGCAAGAAAAAGAGGGGCCTGGCGATTGCTAGGACATAGGGGCTCCGCCCAAACATCCATACCCGCTCAGTCTCCTATGTCCTGGCAAATGTGATTTCTCCATTCACATCGATCAATCGATCGGTGTAGAGGAAGACATCTTTGCCAGATTTTTTGATACAAAGTGTTTGCCAAAGCATATGAACTCCAACACCTCTCCTCAGCTCATATGCCTGGGCAAACGTACCTGTTCTGCAGAGGAGAAACCTCATCTTGCAGCGCCGCATACACCGACTTCACGTGTCTTCTGACAGCAGCGCAATGCTTCTCTCAGAATTCACATCAGTGCTGCAGCGTTTTCATCGGTTGGTCCGTTGATCTACCTGGAACAAAAGGGTGGTTAGGGGAAAAAAAAGAAGAAAAAACAGGCAGCAGGCACATAACTTGAGTCGTTACAAACTTTATAAAACATGAATAAAACCTGAACATGAAAAAAACGGAACTTTTAAAACCTGAACTAACTCAAGATTTTTTTTTCTTGCTACCTGTTTATTTTTTTATTTTTTTAACCATATCACTCTTTATTTTCCTAGCAGAAACCTCTCCTTTCCCATGGGACAATGTGTAAAGTGTAAATCACACAGAGATGGTGCGAAGTACACTATACACGTTATCCCAAGTGAAAGGAGAGGTTTCTACTGTTTCACACTTCTGCTGTAGCACACCAGCACTGTCCCCTATGTGTTAGGGTCTCTCAAAACCTAGTATCCTGAGAGACCCTTGAGCCTGATTGTAAAACTACCTGTGTCCTGCAATCCCTATGTCCCTAAGTGTACCTGAGTGTGGTACTTCTGGAAACACTCCCTAGGCATAGGGCAGGGTGGTCAGGACAGTCAGGACAGAAATAGCGGGTGTCACGCCTTATTCCACTCCTGCTACAGACACAACATTTTTTTCAGGGTGGCGGTTAGGTTGAGGTACCGGTAACGACACTGGGGAAGTGTCGCTCGTGTAGACGGCTCACTACACTGGTCGATGGGGCCACGGAACCTCCTGGATACAGGAGTTCCGAAATGATCTCTTCCTGGAATTTGAGGAAGGATCCCGTTCTCCCAGCCTTACTGTAGAGAACGTAACTATTATAGGCAGCCAATTGAAATAAATATACAGACACCTTTTTATACCAGCGTCTGGTGCGTCGGGAAATCAAATACGGGGCCAACATCTGGTCATTGAAGTCCACCCTCCCATGTGGAGGTTATAGTCGTGGACTGAGAGGGGCTTTTCAACGACACTGGCTGCCCGCTCAATTTGTATTGTCGTGTCTGCGTGAATGGAGGAGAGCATGTAAACGTCACGCTTGTCTCTCCATTTCACCGCGAGCAGTTCTTCGTTACACAATGCAGCCCTCTGCCCCCTTGCAAGTCGGGTGGTAAGGAGCCGTTGGGGAAGCCCCGGTGACTAGGTCGCGCGGTGCCACAGCAGCCAATCTGTTCTAGGAACAAATGCTTGAAGAGGGCCACACTTGTGTAAAAGTTGTCCACATAAAGATGGTACCCCTTGCCGAATAAGGGTGACACCAAGTCCCAGACTATCTTCCCTCTGCTCCCCAGGTAGTCAGAGCAACCGACCAGCTCCAGGGTCTGATCTTTCCCTCATAGATCTGAAATTTGTGCGTATAGCCTGTGGCCCTTTCACAGAGCTTATACAATTTGACCCCATAAAATGTATTAGGGACTCGTCTACGCAGATGTTTTGTGTGGGGGTATACAAATCTGCAAATTTCTGGTTGAAATGGTCTATGAGGGGCCGAATTTTGTGGAGCCGGTCAAAAGCTGGGTGGCCTCTGGGACGGGAGGTGGTGTTGTCGCTAAAGTGCAGGAAACGATTATGGTCTCAAAGCGTGTCCTGGACATGGCAGCAGAGTACATGGGCATGTGATGAATTGGGTTCGTGGACCAATATGACCGCAATTCATGCTTTTTGTAATGCCCATGTTGAGGAGAAGGCCCAGAAAAGTTCTAAATTCGGAAACTTGAACTGGTTTCCACCGGAAAGGCTGGGCATAGAAGCTTCCCGAGTTGGCGGTTATAAATTGAGTGGCATACCGATTTGTTTCTGCCACGACTAAGTCATAGAGCTCCACAGTGAAGAACAGCTCAAAAAACCCCAGCACCGATCCGATCTGAGCTGTCTCCACCCGAACTCCTGACTGGGTGGTGAAAGGGGGAACTACTGGTGCGGCTGAAGATGGGTACTGCCAATCAGGATTTGCCAGCACCTCAGGGACTCTAGGGGCTCTACGGGCCTGTCTGCGCGGTGGCTGCGACGGGGGAATTACTGCACGTGCCACCGTACCAGCTTCAACTGCCCTTCTGGTGCTCGCCACTTCACCATGTTGTACGGCAGTGCTGGTAGAAGGTCCAGGACGGGCTGCGCTGCTGGTGTATGCCTCACCACGTAATCTGGCAGTGCCAGCCCCACTCTGCTGCCCTTGAAACTGATCCTGCGCTACCTGCGGTCTAGCGACACGGGGCCGGGTACGCCTGGTGGTATCAGGGACCTCAACCTCCTCGTCCGAACTTTGGGTCAGACTGCCACTGCTCTCTACAGGTTCGTATTCTGACCCGCTGGATTCGTCAGATGAGGGTTCCCATTCCTCATCCGACTGGGTCAGAATCCTGTAGGCCTCTTCAGAGAAATACCCCTTGTTTGACATTTGGGCGACTAAATTTAGGGGTATTCCCTGAGACTACCCAAGAAAAAAGCAAGCCTGTCTTACAAATGGGAGTGTAGCGAAGTACAGAAGCCGCTGCGATTGATAAAAAGATCAAAACTGATTTTTTATCGCCGCAGCACTTATGAAGTGATTGTGCAGTGATACAAAAAAAAAAATTTTTGCCACTGCGGCGGGGTGGGCGTAGGTGAGACGCAGGTGTGGGCGACCGATCAGGTCTGATCGGGCAAACACTGCGTTTGGGGTGGAGGGTGAACTAAAGTGACAGTAATACTATTATAGATCTGACCGTGATCAGTTCTGATCACTTACAGATACTATAAAAGTACAAACGCTGATTAGCGCTACGCTAATCAGCGAATCAGTAACTGCGGTGCGGTGGGCTGGGCGCTAACGCTAACTACCTACCAAAGGGACCTAAACTATACTAAGACTAACAGTCAATTGTAGTGAAAAAAATAGTGACAGTTCACAAAAGTGACACTGATCACTTTTTCCCTTTCACTATGTATTGACAGGGTGATCAAGTGGTTAATTAGGGTGATGGGGGGTGATCAGGGCCTGATATGTAGTGTTTTGTGCACTTACTTGGGATCCGTGCTCTGTGCTGGGTCCAACCGATGAAAAGGACCCAGCACATGGCACAGATCCCTTATAAATACTTTATATTTACAAATAAAACCTATATCTCCATTTTCCATAGGAGATTTTGAAAATCACCAGCCTGCCAGCGCTGATCATTGGCTGGCAGGCTGGTGACACACATCTCCTGAGCCCGGCGGTGCGTTCCATTTGCGTTCCACCGGGCCCATGAGCGCGTCATCTCGCGCTCGCGAGATGACGCCTCCCGCGCCCAGGAGGAATGAACCGACCGCCCGCAGGACGCAATCCTGCGCACGGGCGGTCGGAAAGAGGTTAAGGAGCATCACGATACTGTCCTTGCTTGTCACCCCGGGAGTAGAGCCACTGTAGATCTCATTACTCGGAGATTTTGGTGGCCGGCTCTTCGTAAGTCAGTGGAGGGTTTTGTGGCAGCTTGTAAGACTTGCGCTCGTGCTAAGGTCCCTCGTTCACGGCCTTCAGGTCCCCTTCTCCCGTTACCCATACCTTCCCGTCCTTGAACACACCTGTCCATGGACTTTATCACGGATCTTCCTCGTTCCTCAGGGAAGTCTGTGATCCTGGTGGTGGTGGACCGTTTTAGCAAGATGGCACATTTCATACCCTTCCCTGGATTGCCCAATGCTAAGACGCTGGCGCAATCTTTTGTCGACCACATTGTTAAATTGCATGGCATCCCTTCTGACATTGTTTCCGATAGAGGCACGCAGTTTGTGTCCAGATTCTGGAAGGCTTTCTGTTCTCGCCTGGGGTTAGGCTGTCCTTCTCTTCTGCTTTTCACCCGCAGTCGAATGGTCAGACTGAGCGCGTCAATCAGAATCTGGAGACATATTTGCGCTGTTTTGTGGCAGAGAATCAGGAGGATTGGTGTTCGTTTCTGTCTCTTGCCTTAAATAACCGTCGTCATGACTCTTCTGATAAGTCACCATTCTTTGGTGCATATGGGTTTTATCCGCAGTTTGGGACATTCTCGGGAGGGCCCTTCTGGTTTGCCTGAGGAGGCGTGATTTTCCTCCTCTTTGTCTACTATTTGGCAAAAGATTCAGAGTAATCTAAGAAAGATGAGTGAGAAATATAAGCGTGTGGCTGATAAGAGACGTGTGTCTGGTCCGGACTTGAATGTGGGCGATCTGTTGTGGTTGTCTACAAGAAATATTAAACTGAAGGTTCCCTCCTGGAAATTGGGTCCTAAGTTTATTGGGCCTTATAAGATCTTTTCCATCGTCAATCCTGTTGCCTTCCGTCTTGATCTTCCACAGGTTTGGAAGATGCATAGTGTTTTCACAGGTCTCTCTTAAAACCATATGTCCAGCCCACGATACCCTCCCCTTTGCCTCCTCCTCCGATTTTGGTTGATGGCAATCTGGAGTTTTAGGTTTCCAGAATTGTGGACTCTCGCATTGTCCCCGGTTCTCTTCAGTACCTCATTCGTTGGGAGGGTTATGGTCCTGAGGAGAGGATGTGGGTTCCAGTGTCGGACATTAAAGCCACCTGCCTCATCAGGGCTTTTCATAGGGCTCATCCTGAGAAGGTGGGTCCTGAGAGTTTTGAGGAGTTCTCACAGCTCGGTTTCTCCACCCCTGTGATGAGGTCTTTACTTTCATTTTCACTCCTTTCCCTCTTCCCAGCTGTTCCTTCTCTGATTGATTCCTCTTCCTTTAAATCACCCCTCTTCCTGTTTCACCTTGCGGGTTATATTTCTCATCTTGAGTTGTGTCAGCCGCTGGAGTATCTACACTGCTGTGGTCTCTTTTCACTGGACGTGTGTTTTGCTGAAGCAAGCAACATCGGATATTGTCTGCTGAGATTGGATCTGTCTTCACTGCTGCTGCAGCCCCTACAGATAAGTTTTCAGACATTGTTGGTTTTGTTTATTTGCTGACTGGATCCAAGGCGACCCTGGTTCCGTCCGTATTCTGAGCAGGAAGCCTGTGGCCGTGCCCCACCCCCTTTATCATATCACCTGAGGTTAATTGTGGGGATCACAGCCCCCTGTAAAGGTCCGGTGCTGCCAGGCAGCAGGGGCGGTCTGTACACACATCTCAGTATATTCTAACTTGAGGCGTCACCATCACTATGGGAACGCCTCTGTGTTAAAATATACTGTCGGATCTGAAGTTTTCAAGATCTAACTCAGAACCGACAGTATATTCTAATATAGAAGCCAGACCCCCTCCCTCCTCAGTATTAAAATCACTGGCCAGTGTGCCAAAATCATTGTGGTAGCCAGTGACGGTTCTGTGCTATAAGCAATGCGGCACACAGACCTGACACTTACCAGCAGAAGGATCACCGGGCGGACACAGACAGCACAGGTAAGTATAAGATTGCTAAGTGACCATGGCAGCCAGGAATTCAGTAGCGTCCTGGCTGCCATGGTATTGGATCGAGCCCCAGCGATTACACTGAGACTCCGAGCGGAACTGCTGCTCCACTGCCACCAATGATGGGGGTGTGTTAACCTGTGGCCACTGCCACCAATGATTTTAATAGGGGAAGCCACACACACTGGCCACCAATGATTTTAATGTGGGGGGTAGGCGCACACTGGCCACCAATGATTTTATTAGGGGTGGGGGAGGAGGCCGCTGACCACCAATAATTTTAATTAGGGG
Source organism: Bufotes viridis (assembly GCA_033119425.1). Lineage (NCBI taxonomy): Eukaryota > Metazoa > Chordata > Amphibia > Anura > Bufonidae > Bufotes > Bufotes viridis. Next base: position 342,072,511 of record CM065590.1, read on the forward strand.
AAAGGGAGGCCGCACACACTGGCCACCAACTATTTTAATGGGGGGAGGAAGGCCGCACACTGGCCACCAATGATTTTAATAGGGGTGGGGAGGGGAGGCCGCACTGGCCACCAATAATTTTAAGTAGGGGAGGAGACCGCACACACTGGCCACCAATTATTTTAATGGGGGAGGAGGCCGCACACTGGCCACCAATGATTTTAATGGGGGGAAGAGGAGGCCGCACCCTGGCCACCAATGATTTTAATTGGGAGAGGGGTAAGTTGTGCGGATCCCAGCCCCTGTAAGAGGTCGGGTGCTGCCAGGCAGCAGGGGCCGGTCTGTACACACATCTCAGTATATTCTAACCGAAGCGTCACCATCACTATGGGAACGCCTCTGTGTTAGAATATACTGTCGGATCTGAGATTTCATGATCTAACTCAGATCCGATAGTATATTCTAACATAGAGGCGTTCCCATGTGATGAGGACACTTGAGTTAAAATATACCATCGGATTGGAGAAAACTCGAATTGACACTGTTATGGGGAGAAAACTCCAATCGACACTGGTATGGGGTAATCTGTGGATGAAACATAGCATACAATGCTAAGTGTGATCTACAGATACTCCCATAACAGTGTCAGCCACAGACCCCCATAACAGTGTCAGCCACAGACCCCCATAACAGTGACAGCCACAGACCCCCCATAACAGTGTCATCCAAGAACCCCGCATAACAGTGTCATCCACTGACCCCGCATAACAGTGTCATCCACAGACCCCTCATAACAGTGTCAGCCACAGACCCTCATAACAGTGTCAGCCACAGACCCTCATAACAGTGTCAGCCACAGACCCTCATAACAGTGTCAGCCACAGACCCTCATAACAGTGTCAACCACAAACCCCCTCATAACAGTGTCAACCACAGACCCCCTCATAACAGTGTCAACCACAGACCCCTATAACAGTGTCAGCCACAGACCCCTCTATAACAGTGTCAGCCACAGACCCCCCCATAACAGTGTCAGCCACTGACCCCCCCATAACAGTGTCAGCCACTGACCCCCCATAACAGTGTCAGCCACTGACCCCCCATAACAGTGTCAGCCACAGACCTCCGCATAACAGTGTCAGCCACATATCCCCCATAACAGTGTCAGCCACAGACCCCCCCCCATAACAGTGTCAAACACAGACCCCCCCATAACAGTGTCAGCCACATATCCCACATAACAGTGTCAGCCACATATCCCCCATAACAGTGTCAGCCACAGACCCCCCATAGCAGTGTCAGCCACAGATCCCCCATAACAGTGTGTCCTCCACAGATCTCCTCCATAACAGTGTCAGCCACAGATCCCCATAACAGCGCCATCCAGAGATCCCTCCCATAACAGTGTCAGCCACAGATCCCCCCATAACAGTGTCAGCCACATATACCCCATAACAGTGTAAGCCACAGACCCCCCATAACAGTGTCAGCCACAGACCCTCATAACAGTGTCAGCCACAGACCCCCATAACAGTGTCAGCCACAGACCCCCATAACAGTGTCAGCCACATATCCCCCATAACAGTGTCATCCACAGACCACCATAACAGTGTCAGCCACAGATCCCCCATAACAGTGTCAGCCACATATGCCCCACAACAGTGTAAGCCCACAGACCCCCCATAACAGTGTCAGCCACAGACCCCCATAACAGTGTCAGCCACATATCCCCCATAACAGTGTCATCCACAGACCACCATAACAGTGTCAGCCACAGATCCCCCATAACAATGTCAGCCACAGACCCCCATAACAGTTTCAGCCACAGATCCATGCTGAAATTTTTTCCAATATATCATATATAATCTCTTTGTAGCCTCCACTCCTGATTTTGGCTCAGAAATCACTGATGAGTTCTTGACTAGAGATGAGCGAACAGAAGTTCGGGTTCGGGAAGTTCAGCGAACTTCCCGAAAATGTTCGAGTTCGGGATCAGGTCGACCCGAACTTTATCCCGAACCCCATTGAAGTCAATGGGGACCCGAACTTTAGGCACTAAAAGGCTGTAAAATAGTCCAGGAACGGGCTAGAGGGTTGCCAAAGGCAGCAAAATGTAGGTAAATCCCCTGCAGACAAATGTGGATAGGGAAAAGAATTAAAATAAAATAAAATAAATACAATTTAACCAATATCAATTGGAGAGAGGTCCCACTGCAAGGAATCATGCGTCATATCACCCAACACTGGAGAAGGCCACCTTCAGTTATTTTGGCCCCAGCACCCAGACAGAGGAGAGAGGTCCCACAGCAAGGAATCATGCGTCATATCACCCACCACTGGATAAGGCCACTTTCAGTTATTTCGGCCCAGCACCCAGACCGAGGATACAGGTCCCACAGCAAGGAATCATGCGCAGAAGCGTAACTAACGGCTCATGGGCCCTGGTGCAAGAGTTCAGCTTGGGCCCCCTTCCCTAAGTGGTTTGTATATCTTTTATGTGGCACAAGGGTCTTTGGGCCCCCTCAGGCTCCTGGGCCCGGTAGCGACTGCTACCTCTGCACCCCTTATAGCTACGCCCATGATCATGCGTCATTTCACCCACCACTGGAGAAGGCCACTTTCAGTTATTTCGGACCTGGCACCCAGACCGAGGAGAGTGGTCCCACAGCAAGGAATCATGCGTCATTTCACCCACCACTGGAGAAGGCCACTTTCAGTTATTTCGGACCCAGCACCTAGACAGAGGAGAGAGGTCCCACAGCAAGGAATCAAGCGTCATATCACCCACCACCGGAGAAGGCCACTCTCAGTTATTTCGGCCCCACCACCCAGACAGAGGAGAGGTTCATTCAACTTTGGGTTGCACCGCATGATCATGTTAAAGTAAAAAAATGAGGATTCAATAAAGAAGTGCCCCGGAGTACAAGAATACATGGTTGAGGGGAGGCAGTTATAAATGTCTGTTCTGCACAAGGGAGGCACAGGTCCTGTGGGATCCATGCCTGGTTCATTTTTATGAGCGTCAGCTTGTCCACATTGGCTGTGGACAGGCGGCTGCATTTGTCAGTAATGGCGCCCCTGCCGCGCTGAATACACGTTCAGACAAACTCTAGCCACGTGGACAATTTGGAGACCCAGAAGTTGAATGGGGCCGAACCATCCGTCAGTACGTGGAGGGGTGTGCAGGCGTACTGTTCAACCATGTTAGTGAAATGCTGCCTCCTGCTAACACGTTCCGTATCAGGTGGTGGTGCAGTTAACTATGGCGTGGAGACAAAACTTTTCCACATTTCTGCCATGCTAACCCTGCCCTCAGAGGAGCTGGCCGTGACACAGCTGCGTTGGCGACCTCTTGCTCCTCCATTGCCTTCGCCTTGGGCTTCCACTTGTTCCCCTGTTACATTTGGGAATGCTCTCAGGAGCGCCTCTACCAGCGTGCGCTTGTACTCGCGCATCTTCCTATCACGTTCCAGTGCAGGAAGTAAGGTGGGCATATTGTCTTTGTACCGGGGATCCAGCAGGGTGGCAACCCAGTAGTCGCACACGTTAAAATGTGGGCAACTCTGCTGTCGTTGCGCAGGCACTGCAGCATGTAGTCGCTCATGTGTGCAAGGCTGCCCAGAGGTAAGGACAAGCTGTCCTCTGTGGGAGGCGTATCGTCAGTGATGGGCCTGAGCTGTGTTGGGTGCCACCCGCTGTGAACCTGCTTCATCCTCATCCTCCTCCACCTCCTCCTCATCCTCCTCGTACTCCAGTAGTGGGCCCTGGCTAGCCACATTTGTACCTGGCCTCTGCTGTTGCAAAAACCTCCCTCTGAGCCACTTCTAACTGACTGGCCTGAAAGTGGTAAAAATGACCCCTCATCCTCCTCCTCCTCCTGGGCCACCTCCTCTTCCATCATCGCCCTAATCGTTTTCTCAAGGAGACATAGAAGTGGTATTGTAACGCTGATAACGGTGTCATCGCCACTGGCCATGTTGGTGGAGTACTCGAAACAGGGCACACAGGTCTCGCATGGAGGCCCAATCATTGGTGGTGAAGTGGTGCTGTTCCGCAGTGCGACTGGCCAGCGTGCGTGCTGCAACTGAGACTCCACTATGGCCTGCTGCTGCTCGCACAGTATCTCCAGCATGTGCAAGGTGGAGTTCCACCTGGTGGGCACGTCGCATATGAGTCGGTGAGCGGGAAGGCCGAAGTTCCGCTGTAGCGCAGACAGGCGAGCAGCGGCAGGATGTGAACGCCGGAGCGCGCACAGACGGCCCTCACTTTATGCAGCAGCTCTGACATGTCGGGGTAGTTGTGAATGAACTTCTGCACCACCAAATTCAGCACATGCGCCAGGCAAGGGATGTGCGTCAAACCGGCTAGTCCCAGAGCTGCGATGAGATTTCGCCCATTATCGCACACCACCAGCCCGGGCTTGAGGCCCACCGGCAGCAACCACTGAGTCGGTCTGTTGTTCAATACCCCGCCACAACTCCTGCGCGGTGTGGGGCCTGTCCCCCAAACATATGAGTTTCAGAATGGCCTGCTGACGTTTACCGGGCTGTGCTGAAGTTGGTGGTGAAGGTGTGTGGCTGACTGGATGAGCTGGTGGAAGCAGAGGAGGAGGAAGCCGAGTAGGAGGAGGAGGCTACAGGAGGCAAGAATGATGCCCTGTGATCCTTGGTGGCGGAAGGACGTGCGCCAAGGAACTCTCCGCCTGGGGCCCAGCCGCCACTAAATTTACCCAGTGTGCAGTTAGGGAGATATAGCGTCCCTGGCCGTGCTTACTGGTCCACGTATCTGTAGTAAGGTGGACCTTGCCACAGATGGCGTTGCGCAGTGCACACTTGATTTTATCGGATACTTAGTTGTGCAGGAAGGCACGGCTGTCTTGGAGAAGTAGTGGCGGCTGGGAACAACATACTGTGGGACAGCTATGGACATCAGCTGTTTGAAGCTGTCTGTGTCCACCAGCCTGAATGACAGCAATACAAAAGGCCAGTAGTTTAGAAATGCTTGCACTCAGGCCCAGTGCTCGATGGTGGCTAGGTGGGAATTTATGCTCTCTCCAAGGTTTGTTAGATGGAGAGCTGAACGCTGCCGTATGACATGGTGGAGATGCTTGGTGACACAGGTGGTGGTGTCGGTGGCACATCCTCTTTTTGGTGGGCGGCAGGTGCCAACGTTCCTCCCGAGGCAGAGGAAGAGGCCGAGGCAGCAGCAGAAGAGGGAGCAGGGGAGCCTGAGTGAGTTCCTTGCTTTTAAGGTGTTTACTCCACTACAGTTCATGCTTAGCATGTAGATGCCTGGTCATGCAGGTTGTGCTAAGGTTTAGAACGTTAATGCCTCGCTTCAGGATCTGATGGCACAGCGTGCAAACCACTCGGGTCTTGTCGTCAGCACATTGTTTAAAGAAGTGCCATGACAGGGAACTCCTTGAAGCTGCCTTTGGGGTGCTCGGTCCCTGGTGGTGGTGGCCAGTAGCAGGCGAACTCTCTTAGCGGCGGCTGTTCTGCTTTTGCCCCCTGCTCCCTCTTTTGCTACGCTGTTGGCTCGGTCTCACCATTGCCTCTTCCTCTGAACTATGAAAGTCTGTGGCACGACCTTCATTCCATGTGGGGTCTAGGACCTCATCGTCCCCTGCATCGTCTTCCACACAGTCTTCCTCCCTGACCTCCTGTTCGGTCTGCACACTGCAGAAAGACGCAGCAGTTGGCACCTGTGTTTCGTCATCATCAGAGGCGTGCGGACTCCGATGAGGTGGTATTCCCATGTCCTCATCATCAGGAAACATCAGTGGTTGTGCATCAGTGCATTCTATGTCTTCCACCACTGGGGAAGGGCTAGGTGGATTCCCTTGGGAAACCCTGCCAGCAGAGTCTTCAAACAGCATAAGAGACTGCTGCATAACTTGAGAGGCTCAGACAGTTTCCCTGATATGCATGGGGGTGATGTGACAGACTGATGGGCTTGGTTTTCAGGTGCCACCTGTGCGCTTTCTGCAGAAGACTGGGTGGGAGATAAAGTTGTAAACATGCTGGATCCACTGTCGGCCACCCAATTGACTAGCGCCTGTACCTGCTCAGGCCTTACCATCCTTAGAACGGCATTGGGCCCCACCAAATATCGCTGTAAATTCTGGCGGGTACTGGAACCTGAGGTATTTGGTTCACTAGGAAGTGTGGCTGTGGCAGAATTGCCACGTCCTCTCCCAGCACCAGAGGTACACTAACACCACCATGACCACGTCCCTTACTAGATGTTTTCCTCATTGTTACCGTTCAGCCAAGCACCACAATAAGAAAAAATATTTGGCCCAATGTATTGATTTCAAATTCAGGGCTTTTTTACAGGCACCTAACACTATCTGCCTATTTATTTATGTAGCGTAATACACTAATCCAGGCACAGCAGTAACCACTGATTTAGGGGAATATCTCTTTTAGGGCTAGTATTTAGGCCCTGGATGAAAGGTATACTTTTATGGACAGATTTACACTTTGCCTGCAACAGCTTGAACACCAGATTCAGGGTATTGCTATTTTGGCAGTTGAATTTCACCCCAGAACAAAATATATGTTTTTGCGGACACTATGAAACTTGGCCAGCCACAGCTGAAACCACTGATTTATGGTATTGCTATTTTGGCAATTGAATTTCACCCCAAAACAAAATATATGTTTTTGCGGACACTATGAAACTTGCCCAGCCACAGCGGAAACCACTGATTTATGGTATTGCTATTTTGGCAATTGAATTTCACCCCACAACAAAATATATGTTTTGGCGGACACTATGAATCTTGGCCTGCAACAACTGGGACACCCGATTCAGGGTATTGCTATTTTGGCAATTGAATTTCAACCGACAACAAAATATATGTTTTTGCAGACACTATGAATCTTGGCCAGCCACAGCTGAAACCACTGATTTATGGTATTGCTATTTTGGCAATTGAATATTCACCCAGGACAAAATATATGTTTTTGCGGACACTATGAATCTTGGCCAGCCACAGCTGAAACCACTGATTTATGGTATTGCTATTTTGGCAATTGAATATCCACCCAGGACAAAATATATGTTTTGGCGGACACTATGAATCTTGGCCAGCCACAGCTGAAACCACTGATTTATGGTATTGCTATTTTGGCAATTGAATTTCACCCCAGGACAAAATATATGTTTTTGCGGACACTATGAAACTTGGCCTGCAACAGCTGGGACACCAGATTCAGGGTATTGCTATTTTGGCAATTGAATTTCACCCCAGAACAAAATATGTTTTTCGGACACTATGAATCTTGGCCAGCCACAGCTGAAACCACTGATTTATGGTATTGCTATTTTGGCAATTGAATTTCACCCCAGGACAAAATATATGTTTTTGCGGACACTATGAATCTTGGCCAGCCACAGCTGAAACCACTGATTTATGGTATTGCTATTTTGGCAATTGAATTTCACCCCAGGACAAAATATATGTTTTTGCGGACACTATGAAACTTGGCCAGCCACAGCTGAAACCACTGATTTATGGTATTGCTATTTTGGCAATTGAATTTCACCCCAGGACAAAATATATGTTTTTGCGGACACTATGAAACTTGGCCAGCCACAGCTGAAACGACTAGATTTATAGTATTGCTATTTTGGCAATTGAATTTCACCCCAGAACAAAATATGTTTTTGCGGACACTATGAAACTTGGCCTGCAACAGCTGGGACACCAGATTCAGGGTATTGCTATTTTGGCAATTGAATTTCACCCCACAACAAAATATATGTTTTTGCGGACACTATGAATCTTGGCCAGCAACAGCTGGAAACCACTGATTTATGGTATTGCTATTTTGGCAATTGAATTTCACCCCAGAACAAAATATATGTTTTTGCGGACACTATGAATCTTGGCCTGCAACAGCTGGGACCACCAGATTCAGGTTATTGCTATTTTGGCAATTGAATTTCACCCCAGAACAAAATATATGTTTTTGCGGACACTATGAAACTTGGCCTGCAACAGCTGGGACACCACATTCAGTGTATTGCTATTTTGGCAATTGAATTTCACCCCACAACAAAATATATGTTTTAGCGGACACTATGAATCTTGGCCAGCCACAGCTGAAACCACTGATTTATGGTATTGCTATTTTGGCAATTGAATTTCACTCCAGGACAAAATATATGTTTTTACGGACACTATGAATCTTCGCCAGCCACAGCTGAAACCATCAATTTATGGTATTGCTATTTTGGCAATTGAATTTCACCCCACAACAAAGTATATGTTTTTGCGAACACTATGAAACTTGGCCAGCCACAGCTGAAACCACTGATTTATGGCATTGCTATTTTGGCAATTGAATTTTACCCCAGAACAAAATATATGTTTTTGCGGACACTATGAAACTTGGCCTGCAACAGCTGGGACCCCAGATTCAGGGTATTGCTATTTTAGCAATTGAATTTCACCCCACAACAAAATATATGTTTTTGCGGACACTATGAATCTTGGCCAGCCACAGCTGAAACCACTGATTTATCGTATTGCTATTTTGGCAATTGAATTTAACCCCAGAACAAAATATATGTTTTTGCGGACACGATGAAACTTGGCCAGCCACAGCTGAAACCACTGATTTATGGTATTGCTATTTTGGCAATTGAATTTCACCCCAGAACAAAATATATGTTTTTGCGGACACTATGAAACTTGGCCAGCCACAGCTGAAACCACTGATTTATGGTATTGCTATTTTGGCAATTGAATTTCACCACTGAAAATAATCTATCCTTTGCCTGACAGCAGACAGTATTATACTTGGCTAGCCAAAGCTGGAACACCAGATTTAGGGGATTGGTATTTGGGCAATTGTATTTGACCCCTTAATAAAATATAGAAATTGCTATCCTGAGTTTCTAGGGTGACAATTAGCACAGCCAAGCCCCTGATGTAGGATATAGCAAAAAAAAAACTAGTATTGATGGATTGATGGACTTGGTGGCAGCTTGTTTCTGGTGCACCACAAGTCACAAAATGGCCGTCGATCACCCCAGAAAATAGAGTGACAGAAAACGCTCTGTGCAGCCTAAAA